>OU823245.1:24822043-24829543 GCA_917490735.1 Dryobotodes eremita | reverse complement strand
CTAACCTAACCTAACCTAACCTAACCTAACCTAACCTAACCTAACCTAACCTAACCTAACCTAACCTAACCTAACCTAACCTAACCTAACCTAACCTAACCTAACCTAACCTAACCTAACCTAACCTAACCTAACCTAACCTAACCTAACCTAACCTAACCTAACCTAACCTAACCTAACCTAACCTAACCTAACCTAACCTAACCTAACCTAACCTAACCTAACCTAACCTAACCTAACCTAACCTAACCTAACCTAACCTAACCTAACCTAACCTAACCTAACCTAACCTAACCTAACCTAACCTAACCTAACCTAACCTAACCTAACCTAACCTAACCTAACCTAACCTAACCTAACCTAACCTAACCTAACCTAACCTAACCTAACCTAACCTAACCTAACCTAACCTAACCTAACCTAACCTAACCTAACCTAACCTAACCTAACCTAACCTAACCTAACCTAACCTAACCTAACCTAACCTAACCTAACCTAACCTAACCTAACCTAACCTAACCTAACCTAACCTAACCTAACCTAACCTAACCTAACCTAACCTAACCTAACCTAACCTAACCTAACCTAACCTAACCTAACCTAACCTAACCTAACCTAACCTAACCTAACCTAACCTAACCTAACCTAACCTAACCTAACCTAACCTAACCTAACCTAACCTAACCTAACCTAACCTAACCTAACCTAACCTAACCTAACCTAACCTAACCTAACCTAACCTAACCTAACCTAACCTAACCTAACCTAACCTAACCTAACCTAACCTAACCTAACCTAACCTAACCTAACCTAACCTAACCTAACCTAACCTAACCTAACCTAACCTAACCTAACCTAACCTAACCTAACCTAACCTAACCTAACCTAACCTAACCTAACCTAACCTAACCTAACCTAACCTAACCTAACCTAACCTAACCTAACCTAACCTAACCTAACCTAACCTAACCTAACCTAACCTAACCTAACCTAACCTAACCTAACCTAACCTAACCTAACCTAACCTAACCTAACCTAACCTAACCTAACCTAACCTAACCTAACCTAACCTAACCTAACCTAACCTAACCTAACCTAACCTAACCTAACCTAACCTAACCTAACCTAACCTAACCTAACCTAACCTAACCTAACCTAACCTAACCTAACCTAACCTAACCTAACCTAACCTAACCTAACCTAACCTAACCTAACCTAACCTAACCTAACCTAACCTAACCTAACCTAACCTAACCTAACCTAACCTAACCTAACCTAACCTAACCTAACCTAACCTAACCTAACCTAACCTAACCTAACCTAACCTAACCTAACCTAACCTAACCTAACCTAACCTAACCTAACCTAACCTAACCTAACCTAACCTAACCTAACCTAACCTAACCTAACCTAACCTAACCTAACCTAACCTAACCTAACCTAACCTAACCTAACCTAACCTAACCTAACCTAACCTAACCTAACCTAACCTAACCTAACCTAACCTAACCTAACCTAACCTAACCTAACCTAACCTAACCTAACCTAACCTAACCTAACCTAACCTAACCTAACCTAACCTAACCTAACCTAACCTAACCTAACCTAACCTAACCTAACCTAACCTAACCTAACCTAACCTAACCTAACCTAACCTAACCTAACCTAACCTAACCTAACCTAACCTAACCTAACCTAACCTAACCTAACCTAACCTAACCTAACCTAACCTAACCTAACCTAACCTAACCTAACCTAACCTAACCTAACCTAACCTAACCTAACCTAACCTAACCTAACCTAACCTAACCTAACCTAACCTAACCTAACCTAACCTAACCTAACCTAACCTAACCTAACCTAACCTAACCTAACCTAACCTAACCTAACCTAACCTAACCTAACCTAACCTAACCTAACCTAACCTAACCTAACCTAACCTAACCTAACCTAACCTAACCTAACCTAACCTAACCTAACCTAACCTAACCTAACCTAACCTAACCTAACCTAACCTAACCTAACCTAACCTAACCTAACCTAACCTAACCTAACCTAACCTAACCTAACCTAACCTAACCTAACCTAACCTAACCTAACCTAACCTAACCTAACCTAACCTAACCTAACCTAACCTAACCTAACCTAACCTAACCTAACCTAACCTAACCTAACCTAACCTAACCTAACCTAACCTAACCTAACCTAACCTAACCTAACCTAACCTAACCTAACCTAACCTAACCTAACCTAACCTAACCTAACCTAACCTAACCTAACCTAACCTAACCTAACCTAACCTAACCTAACCTAACCTAACCTAACCTAACCTAACCTAACCTAACCTAACCTAACCTAACCTAACCTAACCTAACCTAACCTAACCTAACCTAACCTAACCTAACCTAACCTAACCTAACCTAACCTAACCTAACCTAACCTAACCTAACCTAACCTAACCTAACCTAACCTAACCTAACCTAACCTAACCTAACCTAACCTAACCTAACCTAACCTAACCTAACCTAACCTAACCTAACCTAACCTAACCTAACCTAACCTAACCTAACCTAACCTAACCTAACCTAACCTAACCTAACCTAACCTAACCTAACCTAACCTAACCTAACCTAACCTAACCTAACCTAACCTAACCTAACCTAACCTAACCTAACCTAACCTAACCTAACCTAACCTAACCTAACCTAACCTAACCTAACCTAACCTAACCTAACCTAACCTAACCTAACCTAACCTAACCTAACCTAACCTAACCTAACCTAACCTAACCTAACCTAACCTAACCTAACCTAACCTAACCTAACCTAACCTAACCTAACCTAACCTAACCTAACCTAACCTAACCTAACCTAACCTAACCTAACCTAACCTAACCTAACCTAACCTAACCTAACCTAACCTAACCTAACCTAACCTAACCTAACCTAACCTAACCTAACCTAACCTAACCTAACCTAACCTAACCTAACCTAACCTAACCTAACCTAACCTAACCTAACCTAACCTAACCTAACCTAACCTAACCTAACCTAACCTAACCTAACCTAACCTAACCTAACCTAACCTAACCTAACCTAACCTAACCTAACCTAACCTAACCTAACCTAACCTAACCTAACCTAACCTAACCTAACCTAACCTAACCTAACCTAACCTAACCTAACCTAACCTAACCTAACCTAACCTAACCTAACCTAACCTAACCTAACCTAACCTAACCTAACCTAACCTAACCTAACCTAACCTAACCTAACCTAACCTAACCTAACCTAACCTAACCTAACCTAACCTAACCTAACCTAACCTAACCTAACCTAACCTAACCTAACCTAACCTAACCTAACCTAACCTAACCTAACCTAACCTAACCTAACCTAACCTAACCTAACCTAACCTAACCTAACCTAACCTAACCTAACCTAACCTAACCTAACCTAACCTAACCTAACCTAACCTAACCTAACCTAACCTAACCTAACCTAACCTAACCTAACCTAACCTAACCTAACCTAACCTAACCTAACCTAACCTAACCTAACCTAACCTAACCTAACCTAACCTAACCTAACCTAACCTAACCTAACCTAACCTAACCTAACCTAACCTAACCTAACCTAACCTAACCTAACCTAACCTAACCTAACCTAACCTAACCTAACCTAACCTAACCTAACCTAACCTAACCTAACCTAACCTAACCTAACCTAACCTAACCTAACCTAACCTAACCTAACCTAACCTAACCTAACCTAACCTAACCTAACCTAACCTAACCTAACCTAACCTAACCTAACCTAACCTAACCTAACCTAACCTAACCTAACCTAACCTAACCTAACCTAACCTAACCTAACCTAACCTAACCTAACCTAACCTAACCTAACCTAACCTAACCTAACCTAACCTAACCTAACCTAACCTAACCTAACCTAACCTAAACCTACCCCGGGACAAGAGTAGTACAAGGAATTAAAACGGGTGACAAAGTCATCAAATCCGCGATAGTCATCTTCGACAGTGGAGTGGACGTGGTGGTGTGCCCGACAATGACAACAGAAAACATAGTGGTTGCGAGGTTGACTGTGGAGGACACCACCACCGTGGTAGCATCCGTCTACTTTGAGGACTATCTCGATATTGAACCATACCTCGACCAGCTGAGAGAAATAGTGACAAAAACAGATGGAGCAAAATTACTAGTGGGAGGAGATGTAAACGCGTGGAGTGCATGGTGGGGAAGCGAGAGAGAGGACGAAAGGGGAAGACTTCTATCTGGAACCCTAGACGAACTCAACCTCCATGTACTCAATTGCGGAAACATCCCAACATTTGATACCATTCGAGGGGGAAAGCGGTACAAGAGCACTGTAGACATCACGGCCTGTTCAGACGACATGCTTCGACACGTGGAAGAATGGAGAGTGGAGACCGAAATGACGAGTTCGGACCACAATGCGGTAATAATTAGAATCACAACAAAAAAAGGAATCGGGAATAAAATTAAATATGGTAACACGAGGGTATATAATACAAAAAAAGCAGACTGGGAACGTTTTCGAGAAGAATTGACAAAATCATTGCTGGAAAGTAAAATTGATAAAACATATATAGATAGTATTAATAGTTTACAAGAGTTAGAAAAATGTACAGAGGAACTTACAAAATTTATTACAGAAACATGCGACAAGACAATACCTAGAATAAAAAAAATAGATAAAACGTACTTACCGTGGTGGGACGACGAACTCGATCAGCTAAAAAAATCCATGTTCACGAAGAAGCGAAGAATCCGTTGCGCAGCTCCACGCCGTCGGGAAGGGGTCGTGATGGAGTACCTGAGGGCAAAGGAAGAGTATGAGTCTCAAGCATGCAAGGCACAAACTGAAAGTTGGAAAAACTTTTGCGGGAGGCAGGACAGGGAGAGCGTCTGGGATGGCATATATAGAGTAATCTTGAAGACCAGGAAGAGGCACGAAGATCTGCCAATAGTTCAAAATGGTGAGGCTTTAGACTCAGATGAATCTGCCAGGGTCCTGGCCGAAACCTTCTTTCCAGATGATGACGAAAGGGAAGACAACCCCGAACACGCTAAGATAAGGGAAGAAGCGGCACGCTCAGAGCAAGGCATACCAGAAGACAAAATGGATCCACCCTTCACTCTTGTCGAGCTTAGGTATGCATCAAGGAGTTTTAACCCGAAGAAGGCGCCGGGCCCTGACGGATTCACTGCTGACATCTGCGAGGCCGCCATTAGTAACAATGAACACGTATTTTTGGCCATAACAAACAAATGCCTCGAGCTGTCCTGCTTCCCGGAAAAGTGGAAGGAAGCGGCGGTCGTCGTTCTAAGGAAACCTGGGAAGGATAATTACACCCATCCTAAATCTTACCGACCGATCGGACTCCTTCCAATCCTAGGGAAAATATTAGAGAAGATGCTGGTGCGGAGATTAAGGTGGCACATGCTACCCCAAATGAACCCACGGCAGTATGGATTTGTGCCACAGAGAAGCACGGAGGACGCTCTGTACGACATGGTACAACATATAGACCTAAAGCTGAAGGAGAAGAACCTGGTGGTAGTTGTCTCACTGGACATAGAGGGGGCGTTTGACAGTGCGTGGTGGCCAGCAATCAAAAGTCGTCTGGCGGAGAAACACTGTCCACTTAACCTCCGAAAACTGGTGGGAAACTACTTAGATAATAGGAAAGTCGCGCTGAGATATGCTGGAGTCGAATATATGAAGAGTACCTCCAAAGGATGCGTACAAGGATCGATTGCAGGGCCCACGTTCTGGAATCTCCTGCTGAACCCGCTGCTGGACGAACTGGAAGAAAGAAACACGTACTGCCAAGCATTTGCAGACGACGTGGTTCTTATATTTTCGGCAAAAACGGCTTTGAATCTGGAGGTTGAAGCTAATGCCAGCCTGGCACATGTGCAGCGGTGGGGTGCTCGAAACAAACTCAAGTTTGCGCCACATAAAACTCATGCGATGCTGCTTACTAAGAAGTTAAAATTCGACACTCCACGGCTGCGCATGGGTGGGGTTGACATTACGCTTGTCGAGGAGATCAAGCTGCTGGGACTCATAATTGACCGGAAGATGACTTTCCGGAGCCACGTCACATACGTCTGCAAAAAAGCCATCAACATCTTTAGGCAGCTGTCCGGTGCAGCTAAGGTAACCTGGGGACTAAATCCGGAAGTAGTAAGGGTTATCTACACTGCAGTTGTAGAGCCGATTATCCTGTACGCAGCTAGTGTATGGGCCAGAGCAGCGGATAGAATATACATTCAAAACCAGCTTAACACTGTTTTGAGGGGCTTCGCCCAGAAGATCAGCAAATCATACAGGACGGTATCACTGAATTCGGCTCTAATCTTGACAGGACTGCTGCCACTTGACCTGAGAGTCAAGGAAGCAGCATCCCTCTACGAGGCGAAGAGAGGGAAGCCTCAGCCGATTCTTAGAGGCCGATCTGTCGAGGAGAAAGCGAGCTTCTTGGCGAAGTCTCATCCAGCTGATGAAGAGGACCTAGGCTTCCAATGCTTGGAGAGCAACGCGGACGTACAGCTGCGCATGAGGGAGGGTACAGTACAAATCTTTACGGACGGGAGCAGAATTGAGGGAAAAGTTGGGGCCGCCCTATCCTGGTGGAATGGGACGGCCGAAACTAAAAACAAGAAATATAAGCTCGAGGAGTTTTGTACCGTCTTTCAAGCGGAGCTGTATGCAGTATACAGAGCCATGGAGATGATCGCGCATAGCCCGGAAAAAGAGTTTAGCATATTTAGTGACTCTAGGTCAACTCTGGAGCTACTGAGGAACGGTGACACCTGCAACCAACTCGCTCTGAATATTAAGAAGTATGCTAAAGAATTAAAGAAATTAGGCAAAGACGTTCAACTTTACTGGGTTAAAGCCCACGTCGGAATAAAAGGGAACGAAAGAGCAGATGAACTGGCGAAAACAGCAGCACTAAAAATCAAAAGGCGACCTGATTTTGACAAATGTCCTGTCTCATTTGTCAAGCGAACCATTAGAAGCGGTTCGATTGACAAATGGGAGGAAAGATATCAAAAAGAGAGCAAAGCCAGTGTCACAAAAATATTTTTCCCCTCAGCCACAGACGCCCACAGACTAAGCAGGAACATTCACCTCACATACCTGCACACACAGCTCTTCACGGGGCACGGGGGCTTCTCCCAGTACCTTAATAGGTTTAAAAAGAAGGACTCACCTGCATGCATTTGTGACCCAGCCACGGAAGAATCGATACTGCACTTGATTGTTGAGTGTCCAGTGTACGGGCTTGCCAGATTCAACCTGGAAAACGAAATAGATTTTAAAATAAGCAAAAACAATATATGTTCCATAATGATTTTCGCAGAAATTCGACCTAAATTTTTAGATTTTTGTTTAGGTATAATAAGAACCGTTATCGATAGAAATAAAACTTAGATTAAGAAATTAA